>BMAO01002067.1:0-26199 GCA_019973975.1 Trichonephila clavata
GAGAATCAAGGGCATCTTACACTCTAAAGTATCACAAAAGCTTAAAGTAAAACTTCACGGAAAACAACATTTTTTGTAAAAACTCTATTCGAACCATTTAATTTCCCTTGTTTCTTCGTGTCGTTTACCAAAACGCGAACGTATTGCATGGATGTAGCTCTTGAGAAGGCAACATACAACATCCCATGAGAAAATACTGGCTGGGGCAAATATATTCCTACTTTTTGAAGAGTCTGTCCCTGAGATTTATTAATGGCCATAGCAAAACCAAGCCGAACTGGAAACTGTCGCCTTTGAAGTTGGAATGGTAGATTGCTGTCAGAAGGATGAAGCGTAATTCTCGGAAAAAAGGCACGTGAGTCTTTTGTATGCCCAGTCAAAATTTCAACATCTATTACATTGGGCATCAGTTTCCGAATAATCAAACGCGTTCCATTACACAGTCCTGTAGATGGATTTAAGTTCCTGAACAACATAATCACGGCTCCTACTTTCAAATTAAGTATGTGCGGTGGCATTCCAGAAGGAGTTATTCCGTTGATGAAATTCAGTTGAAAATTGTTCTGTGCTTCTTGATCTTCAGAAATAATGCTGTCTGCGATGAAATATGTAACATTCTGGCCTGGAAATCTTGCTAAAACTTGTTCGTTGATTTTCAGAGAATCCTCATTCTTGGGGCATAAAATAGCCATTCCTGACAGATTTTCCATATCAAAAACAGATGATCCAAAAATTTCATCAACAATGGACTCCTTCACGACACATTCTTCGGGAATTTTCACAATGTCTTCTCCTCATTGGCAGTCATTCTTCAAAGTTCCATTGCCAAGATGCAGAAGCCAACTTGCAAAATCTTGTTCATGGGGTTCTGTTCTCATATTCCTAAAGAGTGAAAATTGCTTGAATGAGCTCCAAAGAGGTGAATTTTTCAAGCAAGTCTCAACAATTACTGTTCTATTAGCATATACTGCAACAGGTAAAATCTGTCGCCAGTCACCACCAAGAACAAAAACCTTGCCTCCAAACGGTACGTCTAAGTCCCTCAGATCTCTGAAAAGCCTGTAAACCGCACTCAAAGCATGATGAGGAGTCATAGTGCACTCATCCAAAATAATAATCTTCGCCGCCTTAAGAAGTTTTCCCTCTTCAGTGTTATGACGAACACCACATGATGAATTATCCAGAATAGGGACCGGTAACTTGAATCTTGAATAAGCTGTTCTGCCGCCTTCCAAAATAATAGCTGAAATTCCAGTCCATGCAACAGGAACAACAATTTCCCCCAATTCTCTTACTGAATGAATTATGGCATTGAATAAAAAACGTTTGCCGGACCCAGCAAAAGCATTCACACAAAATGCCTTAGATGAAGCCTCGTCAACATCTTGGATTGCAAGAATAACTGCATCGAAAATTGTACGCTGCTCCGGATTCAACATTGACATTTGTCTCTCACCTTCTTCCCTTTCTTCTTCTAAGTTGTAAAAATCTGTATTGACATATGCGTGAGAAATGGCAGGTTCTGGCAATCCAATGCTCATGAGGGTCATGTTGTGAGCATGAAGTTGATCGGCTATGTTGTTTAATGCAAGATATACACTTTGCTGCACTGAGGTGTGGAACTCAAAATCTTCAGACAAATAAGATTTGAATTCTTCTCAAAGTGCCAGAGGTGATGTTGGATTACAAATAACGCAAATAAAAGAAAACAACTGCCTTAACTTTGATGGCATTTGAAAGCTACATGCCTCCCTCAAGCAGTTTCTCCACTCACCATGATCATCCAACAAATTCCTAACACGACACGTCTCTTTGAAAGAAATCATTTCAACACCCTCAAAGGTTCTTAACTCTTCAAAAGACTTAGCTCCCGGAATATGAAGCAGAAGCATCCGTAGATGAAATCGTTCAATGTCTTTCGGACTAACAGAATATAACCTTGACACAATTCGGTCTCCCAATCGTACACGACTCTCCCATTTATTGTTCTTCCAAACAAAATGCTTCGGAATGTCAGCATATATGTATATGGTGGCATCAGGATCCGTTCTGTTCAATTCAAACCAAGCTGTCAGCATGGTATTCCTTTGAGCAGCTCTTTCCAGTGCTTGACGCTCTTCCTCATCCAAGAAGTACACCGGCTGCATGTTTGGCAAATGCACTGGCAAACGAATGATTGCATGGGATTTCTCATGCATTTTCTTTTCTAGAAGTCGCCACATTGCTTCAGGCGCAGATACATATCTTGCATTCAAAAAGGTCTGTATCTCATCCCATGTAATTAGCCCCTGGCCATTGTCCTCGAAGGTAACCTTTGCACAGTCATGACCCTTGTAAACGTACTTGAAGATATATTTGACGGAATTCAGCGAACTGCAGATTTCCATATTAATATGGGCATTGTATTTTTTGGTGAGGTATGGGTTATACGGCACAATCCACCTATTATCAACAACATTGCCATTTATCACAATATGAGTTGCGTTGTCACGACGCCTATACATTGGTTAACCATTGATATGTTCTCAGCAGTTGTTTCTCTAAATTGCTTGGGGTATCCCTTTGTGCAAACACCATCAACGATACATGGAGCATTGGGGTTCAACACACCACAAGGTCCATGAATCATTGTAGATTTGACAATTTCATGCAATCTAGGATCCACTGTCTTGTCTGGCAGTTCTGCTGGGACTATCCGATCGATGCTCTCCGGGTCCCTTATTTTATCCTCTTCTGCTAATATCAGCAATAGATGCATGTGCGGTAGTCCTCTCTTCTGAAACTCTATGACATGAATGTCTGCAACTATGAGACCAAAAATACCATTTTTTTTTCAAATCTTGCAAAAGTGCTTTCTTCTTGATGTCGAAAATTCTGGCAACTAAGTCGGGACGATCATGAGGCTTTTGTCCAGGAAAAAGGTTGTCTTTGATCTCTTTCCACTTTGGGTTGCAAGTGAAAGTCACAAACAAGTCGGGCTTACCAAAGTCTCTAACAACCAACATGATATCCTGAAAGTTCTGTTGCATTGCTCTAGGACTTCCAACGAAACTTGATGGCAGAATGATGGTAACACCTGCCTTAATGCCAGCTTCGGTAACCAGAGCATTCACGTGGTCAGCAAGACCCAAATACGATTCAACTCGCAGCGTTCTCTGATTGTGACGAATGAAATTCAAACGGTTACCCTCAACTTTAACATAAGAATCCACAACATACTGCTGCATAAGCTTACCTCCATACAAAATAGGATTGAAAATATCTGTCCTAACTGATAAACGGTGCACATAAAACTGTATAACTCGGTAAAACTTTGATTAACGCGAAAACCTTTCTCACCACACGGAAAAATAAAACGTAAGTCATTTTTTTTAAATAAATTTATTTGCAAAACTCCTCATGCTCCACATTGCATAACATGAGGCTTACAGACGTAAGTGGTAACAACATTACAAAACAATAATAATAACAACAACAACAAAAAACATAATTAAGAAAAAAAACATAATAAAGGGGGGGACACAAAAGGGGGGACATAAAGAGTCAAAACGTAAGTCATTGGATCACAGTTAGGATTGAGAGTATTAATCCTGCACAGTTGGCGTTGTTTGGGATAAATGCAGATATCCCGGTTATTCGGTGGTATGCCATCAGAGCTTTTAAACACCATTGCAACCTCATTTGTTTTGGGAGTATTATATCTTCCTCTGTGCTGGTCAGAATCAAGTCTCTTATCACCGATGTACATGGTAACGTTTTCCGACGCCTCATGTCCTTCTTCACGAATCACCTACTGCTCCAGTTCCCACATCATTTTGTACGCAGCTGCAAAAGGGTCGACTCGTCTAATTATCTCATCAAATCTTCTCATAAGTTCCAGATTGCATTCAGAATTTTGACAACGCTCCATTCGTCGACAAGTAGCAAGTTCAGAATCCAAAACATATAGCTGAGCAAATTTTTCTTCTCCTGATTGAGCTGGATGTAAATGAGAAGTCCAGTGATAAATTTGACCATGAATTCTGAAGCAATATGCTCCTCTACCGGTAGGTGGTACAATCTGTGCGCCCATTGAAGCAAAGGACAGAGCACTGTTGTACGACCTTATGTTTTTCTTGAAATGCTCAGATAAATCATGGCTACCATCCATCAATCCTTTCATTTCTACTGGATATTTTGAAGCTTCTTCAATTATCTTCCCATTATGGCAGCAATGGGTGTAAGCTCCTCTGACATTCTTTTCTGCCCCAAAATACAAACCCTCACATTTCAGACAAACATTGTCCATTTCTCCACAGTTATGCTCTTTAGCAACAGGGTAAAGAAAGGTTCTTGCGGCATAAAAAGTTTGTATATGAAGGAAATTTTGTTCTTCAGTGACGTTCAGACGGCGTCCTCTTGCATGCTGTGCCATGGTTGACAGTCGATGACTTCTCTGTTCTTCAGTTTCCTCCGCTCTTCTCTCCTGGTCACGTTGTGCCATGGCAGCCAATCAGTGACTTCTATGTTCTTCAGTTTCCTCCGCTCTTCTCTCCTGGTCACGTGGTACCATGGCAGCCAATCGGTGACTTCTCTGTTCTTCCGTTTCCTCCGCTCTTCTCTCTTGGACACGTTGTGCTATATGGCTAACAATCTCCTGCTTCTTTCTACTTCAGTTCCAGTGGCTCTTCTTTTGCCTTCTCTAATTGCCTGCCTTCTACGGACAGCATCACTTGTAATGCTTCTTTTCCGTTTAGGCATTGCAGATGAAAAACAATCAAAACAAAGCGGGGGAAAATCAATTTAAAGTTTATCACTGATCTAATATTATGCAAATAACTACGTTACGTTTGAAGAATTCCTATAAAAATCTACAACAAAATTAAAATAGAAACAATCAAACAAAGTAAAAATACTAATTAAAACTTTATAGCTTAACTTTTTAAAAAGACACATACAAAATTAATTTAAAGTTTTGCACTGATCTAATACTCTACAATTAAATACGTTAGGTTTGAGTAATTCCTTTGAAAATCGACAACAAAATTAAAATAGAAACAATCAAATAAAGTAAAAATACTAATTAAAACTTTACAGCTTAACTTTTAAAAAAGACACATACAAAATGAATTTAAAGTTTTGCACTGATCTAATACTCTACAAATAAATACGTTAGGTTTGAGTAATTCCTTTGAAAATCGACACTTAAACTAAAACAGAAACAATCAAACAAATTAAAAATACTAATTAAAACTTTAAAAGAGAGTACTTATCTTTTTTTTCTTTGACTAGAGAAATCCTAAAATTTGAGAAAAGGCGGTAAGAAACAAAACGAAAATTAGATATGGCGGGTGCCAGCAAAAATTGCTTATACCCAGGATCCCTGACAGAGCAGCCAGGGTTTATAGACGGGCAATTGGTTGAAACAATTTGTCTTTAAGCGCATGCGCGAATGCCCCCCCCCACAACTTTCAACTGTAATTCTCAAGGGAAATCGCCGTCTTAGATGAATGAAAAGGGGGAAATCCCTCTTTCTTACGTCACTGAGAACTAATATCTGCCTCATTTCAAAAATGAAACTTTAAGATTGACCTTCGTCTACCGCTCATGCGCAAAAAAATCAAAAAAAAATCTTGGGAGAGGTTCAAATTGAAATTAACTTTTAATTGAGGGGATCCACAGGATATTTACATAACGATTAAAAAATTTCGATTCACGATTACATTTAAATGTATAACAAAAAAGTTATTGATTTTTGATATTTTAATAAAAAGCAATTAATAATAAAGAATATATAATAAGAACATAGCTTTTTTTTTCTAAGGAATTTATGCCTATTTAACCGTTTATTTCAAAAAAAAAATTTAAAAAAAAAAAAACCCTTTTTGAAGGCAAAAAAAAAAAAAAAAAATGAAAAGTACATTTAAATAACAGAGGATCATATTAAAATAAGTATTTATCAGTAAAATTAATTAACATGGGAAAAATTAGCAGAAATGAAAAAAAAGAGATCCCCGGTTTCGAACAAAAATTTCGATACTGATAAATATTTTAAATGAATCTCAGAAATGCATTGAATGCATTTTATCATCTTAATCTGACATATATAGTTATTTAATTTTGAAAATTATATAAAGAAAAATTGACAAAAAAATAACTTTTTCACTCGCATTTTTTTTTACTCGCCAAAGTTACTGATTTCCCCCTGTTTAAGGCAAAATTTTTTTAGTGTAACCCTTGAGTTAGATGCGGTCGACGGCGAAACATTTCAAAAGTCTGGCGCAAAGCTAATTTTCGTCGCCAATGTTTGGCTAAATGTAAAATCGCGTATTATTAATTATTTTAAAAGTCATTTAAATGACGAACTTATTCAATGTGAAGTAAAAATTGGGACTACTTTTTAAAAATTCTTTTAAAAAAAAGTTTTGAGAATTTTATTTTTTAAATGAATGGATGTAAAAGAGAAAGGCTTGAAGTTAATTAGTGTAGAATATCGATTTAATAACACGAAAAGAAATTCATACGCAACAATTTAGATATAATTTTCATAAAAACACATCAGTTTTAACAATATTTTAAAAAATTCGAAAAAAATAGAAACTATCGTTATATTACAAAAAAAATTATACCGTATCGTGGCGAAATAATTGATCTTTCCGATTCTGTAATTATTTTTTGTCTGATTTCAACACCGAAAATTGGATGACAATTTTAAGATGGCCGAAAACGTCGGATCACCACTCGGCCGAAACGAACGGAAGTTCCGCCAAGTAAACAACCGGTAGGAGTTAAAACAATTAGGCGTTTTAAGGTTTTTAATTAATATTTTTTCAACTAATTACAATATTGGAATATAAATGGGCAATACGGCTTCCCCAGAAAATTCCCGATCTTTTGGTACCTTCCGCGACTTTCTGCGTGGTGCGGTTCGTGAGAAGATAGACGCACATACATACATAGATAGATAGATACGTTTGTTTACCTCCGAATTTTAATAGTGTAAGATTGTACAAAAATTATTTAAACAGTAGATATTTATTAGTAGAGAACCTGAGCCAGGTGGAATTAGTGTTAAATATGAAACAAATATTAATTCAGAAGATCTCCAATATTTACAGCACAATAACTAACTGATATTGTTTTCTATTACTAGAAAACAATTCACATTAGCAAAGAAATAAATTATGAAATAAATCGTCTGCTAAAAATAATTTTGACACACAAATAAGAATTATATTATTATTAAAATATTAATCCATACACAAAAATTATTATCTAATTTAATACAAATTTATCCATAAATGATCAATTAATTATTAAGTTTAAATTATAGTAGATATTTTTTTTTTAAAAATGTGCAAAAAATGTTTTTTATTTTAAATTCACTGAGTTACCAAGAAAAAAGGTAAGAGTTAAAGTTCTCTAGAATAATGACTTAACTTATTTAAAATAATTATTTTTTGAAGGCTTAGTTTAGAAGTTATAATTTCCAAACTTCACATATCAATAACAAATAACGATTATTTTTAAATTAAAAAAAAATAAATATTGCATAAATGAGTTCTTGCAAAAAAAGTATTAGATGAAAAACACAGAATTTTTTTAAAATCTGTAATTTGTAAGCAATGTTTTCAATCTCTGGATGATAAAGTTTGCCACGCGGAAAAAAAGGTGCATGTGATTATTTTTATAAATGATGAATTTATCAAATGTTTATTTAGAATTTTGAGAGTTTTTTTTTAAAAAAATTGTAAAAAAAAAATCATTATTTCACATATATTAGAATAATTTTTGCCATCCGTACCACAAACTCCGTTTTGATCACTACCCTGGTAAGGATTATCTTCAGGACAAATGCAACTTGAAATTTGACCGTCTATAGACGGCTTACAAAATGAGCCAAATTGACATTCTATATCTTCACACAGGTCTTGCAGATCTGCAGGGGGAAAAAAGGATATTATATAACTTTTATTATTAATTTTTTTAAAAAAAATCTACATTAGTTGCACTGATTATTATAAATTAAGGAAAATTACAAAAATGACGATAATTTTAAAAGTTGTTCGTAGAATTGAATAAACCTACATTATACAAAACGTAGGATGGTATATAATATATAAAATAAATCACCTGGCAATTATGGCTTTATATAAATTCTCATATGTAATCAATGAACAAGTTGAATGAATCAGCATGGTGTAGGAAAAGTTTCTTTAATATGGAAAATGAGAAGCAATACAGCGACGTGTGTTGATGTCAATTTATATATATATATATATATATATATATATATATATGTGGTCTACTAATTCTGTACAAAGTGCAAGCCATTGCTCTACCAAAGAAGCATAAAACGCGGCTAGATCCTAGGAGTGGGATTGATAACAGCTACATATCATCCTAGATCGTCTCAAATATGATCGATAGGGTTAAGGTCCGGTGATCAAGTAGGCTATTGCATAGGCTGAATTATTTTCTGCTGAAGGAAAGCATCCACGATATAAGCTCGTGTGGTCTCGCATTATCATCATGTATCACGAAAGCATCACCTACTGATTCTGCATGATGGCACACATAAGTATCCAGAGTGCCATTTCTACATATGTGAGCAATAACATTTCCTCGGGAAAAGGTCTGAGCGTCCACCCAAATAGATAACACCCCAAACACAGGCACTGCCTGATCCGTAGGCATCTCTCTCCCTCCTGTGTCTTGGAAGAAAACGAATTCCAGTCTCTCTCCAAATGAAAATACGCGCCTTACTACCGCTCTCTTGGTGAAGCCTGGACATCCTTAAAGAGAACAGATCTCCCTTCATTATGCGTCATGTAGACATATTGGCGTGGCCCCAAACATTCCCATAGTAACGTGACGTGAGCGGGACGCCAATGGCTGGTTGTTCGCATACAGACCATATTTCTTAAGTCTTTGACGCACAGTTGTTCTATATACCAACTTTCGAGAGCTTTCAGCAAGGAAGGATCTGAATTCAGACTGATATGCGGATCTATTACTTTGTGCACATAATGAAAAACATTTTTCATCAGCACTCGTGGTATACCTGGCGGTCCTTGGTTCAACCTCGTTGACGGTGAATCCGTGGTTTGAAGTGGTTGCTAAAATCTATGAATCACAGACGGACTCACATTCAGCCATATAGCCACTTCTATCTTACTTCGCCTTGCCTCTAGTCTCTCAATATTTAGCCATCCGAGTTCTTGTCAACAGATGCCCTGAGGACTTTTTTGAAAATTTATCTAAATTTTTAATCTCAGACGTGCAGAAACAGTTGCCACCTTGCTCTGAGACATCCATTTTTATGTTCTTCGCACATATGATGTATTTTGACTGCATGGTTATATTTTCATAACTCAATATCATTCAGCTCTTTTTACTTATTAATGTATTCAAATTTTATTAAAATTGGGTGAGTTAACGCAATTTTGTGATTTTTCTTTAATTTATGATAACCAGCATATTGTTCTATAAAATGATGCAAAACGATATTGAGTGCAAATTTTAGTAGGGATTCATAGCATATTTTTAATATTTCCTTCTAGATGGCATGATTTATATTCATTTGACTGGATGTTACATTTGGAAAGATATGTCGCAATTCTTAGAAGAAATACCACATCAGCGTAAAAGCTACATTTAGTTAAATTACAGGCGACCTCTCTCGAAACATCGTCATCACAATATATTGACCTGCATTGTAATATGTAGTATATCAGTTAAGAAAAAAATAAATAAAATGAAAATTAACTCAATAAATAACTGTAGACCTTTGCTGTGTAGGAGGTCCATCGTATGAAACTTTAAAATCTTATTTTTCACAATCTGAACTAAGGAGATTTAACTAAAAAAGTAAATTAAAAGTTTTATCAGAAATTTAGTACGCAGGTCCGTTTAAAGGAAGAATTATATACACAATGAAATTTTCAGAAAGGAATTGGTGGTCAAAGCGGTAGCACTAGAATGATCAGTTCTATTTACAATGTATTTTACAGAATATGTTTGGAACATATTAAATATGCATACAGATCCGAATTGGTAGAAATGTCGCATCTTCTGCAAGTTTTTAGTTTTAAACATGTAAACGCTGTGTAGCACTTTTTGCGGAAATTAGAATGTATTAGATTACAAATATGTATTGATTTGATTATAGAAAAGTAAATGATGCTTTTTAAAGGAAACGTGTTTTTAATTTGGATATATTCTATAAAAATATATTAATAATATTTTAAAAAGTTAATTTTATAATACAATTTATTGAATTAGAGTCAGCCTAATGGCCTTTATATTTATCAAGAATTGATTGAGAAGTACCATGATTCATGGTACTTCTCAATGGTTTTGAAATAGTATGGATAAATTTTTCAAAAGAATATGTAATTCAGCACACAAACACAGTATTAGCATTCCATGTATATTATTTCTGATTGACTCATTCTTTATTTATTCAACAATAATTCTTTCACATATCTTCATTAAATTCATTGAAAAAAATGATGTATTATTAAAACGATTGAATAACGATCGTGATTAGTCAGTCAGTCAGTCAGTGAGTAGCTTTTCTCATCTATATATATAAAGGAGAAAAGCGACTCACTCACTGATTGACTGACTGATTGACTGACTGACTGACTGACTGACTAATCACGATATCTCCGGAACTATTCAACCTACAGACTTGAAATATGGTAGACATGTTCCTTTCATAGAGTAGACGTCATCTAAGAACGGATTTTCCGAAATTCGAAACGCAAGGGGCGTTAAGGGGGTTAAAGGGGTGATAAAAATAATTGCTTCCATGTTTAAACTACTTGATGTACAATCTTGAAATTGGGTAAGCAGATTCCTTTCAGAGAGTAGAGATCCGCTACAAAATGAGTTTGGTGAAAATCGATCCCCAAGTGGCGTTGCAGGGGCTTAGGGGGCGTTATAGATAATTATTTCAATTTTTAAACTATTTGACGCGCTGTCTTTAAATTTGATATATATAAATAGATTCCTTTCGTAGAATAATGATCAATTACAAAACAGGTTTTGTGAAAATAGACTTCTACGTGGCGTTGTGGAGGATTAAGGGGCGTAATAGATAAATATATCCGTTTTTAAACTACTTCACCTACCTGTTTGAAAATTGGTAGGTAAGTTTCTTTCCTGGAGTAAATATCCGCTACAAAATGGGTTTTGGGAAAATTGACCCACAAGGGGTGTTGCGGGGGCGGAGGGTTTAAGGGGCGTTATAAATTCCGATTTTTAAGTTACTAGACGTACAGTCTTGAAACTTAGTAAGCAGATTCCTATTCATAGGGTAGAGATACGCTACAAAATGGGTTTCGTGGAAATTGCCCCCCAAGTGGCGTTGCGGGACTTAAGGGGCGTTATAGATAATTATTTCCATTTTTAAACCATTAGACGCAGTCTTTATATTTGATAAATAGATTTCTTTCATAGAGTAGAGATCAGCTATAAGAAAGTTTTGTGAAAACTGTCCTCTAAGTGGAGTTGCAGTGGATTAAGTGGCGTAATAAATAAATATTTTTGTCTTTAAACTACTTGACCTACCTGCTTGAAAATTGGTAGGAATGTTTCTTTAATGGAGTAAATATCCGCTACAAAACAGGTTTGGGGGAAATTGACCCCCAAGGGGTGTTGCGGGGGTGGGGGTTTAAAGGGCGTTATAAATTCCGATTTTTAAGTTATTAGACGTACAGTCTTGAAACTTAGTAAGCAGATTTCTCTCATAGGGTAGAGATACGCTACAAAATGGGTTTCGTGAAAATTGCCCCCAAGTGGCGTTGCGGGACTTAAGGGGCTTACAGATAATTATTTCCATTTTTAAACTATTAGACGCACAGTCTCTATATATGATAAATAGATTTATTTAATAGAGTCAGCTATAAGAAGGTTTTGTGAAAACAGACTTCTAAGTGGCGTTGCGGGGTATAAGTGGCGTAAGAGATAAATAATTTCGTTTTTAAACTACTTGACCAAGCTGCTTGAAAATTGGTAGAAATGTTTCTTTCATGGAGTAAATATCCGCTACAAAACGGGTTTGGAGAAAATTGACCCCTAGGGGTGTTGCAGGGGGTTAAGGGCAGATATAAATAATTATTTCTTTTTTTAAACTATTAGACTCATAGTCTTGAAATTTGGTTAGCAGATTCCTCTCATAGGATAGAAATACACTGCAAAATGTGTTTTGTGGAAATCGACCCCTAGGTGGTGTTGCGGGGGTTCAAGGGGCGTTATTGATAATTTTTTTGCATTTTTAATTAATTGGACGCACAGTCTTCAAATTTTGCTAAGCATATTCCTTTCATAGAGTGCAATTCCCCTACAAAATGGGTTTTGTGAAAACAGACCCAGAAGTGGCGTTGCGGGGGCTCAAGTGGTGTTATAAACAATTGTCCCCATTTTTAAACTGTTAGACGTACAGTCTTGAAATTTGATAGCAGATTCCTTTCGTAAAGTAGAGAACCGCTACAAAATGGGTTTTGCGAATATCAACTACCAAGTTTAATTTCGGGAGATTAAGAGGCGTAATCGATAAATATTTCCATTTTTAAACTATTTGATCATCCTGCTTGAAAATTGGTAGGCATGTTCCTTTCATGGAATAGAGTTCCTCTAACAAAGAGTGAAACGAAAATTGACCCCTAAGGATGTTTACGATGGGTCAAGAGGAGTTACAGAAAAAAATTAATTTTTTTAATTGTTAGACCCATATACTTGAAATTTGTTTAGCATGTTTCTTTTGTTGAATAGAGATCCACTAAGAATGTATTTTAAGCAAATCAAGTTCTTAAGAGGGGTGCAGGGGGTTACTGGGACGTATTGACAAAAAAATTACTTTTTTCGAGCTACAAGGATTATAATAATGAAATTTTGTTTGCATTTTTCTTTTGTTGAATTGAAATCCTCTAAGAGCGGTTATTTTGGAAAACGGCTCTCAACGGGATTACGGGGATATTGATAGTAAAACTTTTTTTTTTCCTGTTAGATTTAGACTTGAAATTTGACTTGCATGTTCAATTTATGGAGTAGAGATCCACCGAAAATTGGTTTTGCGGGAATCCACTTGGTATTTGGGTTACGAAAGAGCAAATATCATTCTATACTTCAATTTTAGAGATTTTTAGAAAATACAAATTAGATGAGTTCTGCCCTTTTTTTTGCGACAGTTAAAGGTATAAGTATATTTTTCAATACAATCGAATTCTTAATGCTAGGACTTAGATATCAATAATTTATACATATATATAAGCAGTAAAAATTTTTAAAACATCATGAAATACCCAGCGAAGAGGGCGGGTAACAGCTAGTTTATATATATATGTATATATATATACAATGGATATAAGGAAGTATATACAATGTTTGTACAAATTCTCTTTAAAAATTCAATGACACATTTCAGATGCACTAAAACTATACAAGAATTATAATACTATTCTTGGACCTAATACAAATTTTTAAAAAATACATAAACTGGAATCGTCTTCAAAATCAGCTAAAGCTTTCTAAATCTCTTCAGTGGTCAGTCCTGTTTTACGCGTTTAGGCATTTTTTAAAAAAATAAATCAAATTAATTTAAAATGAAATTAATTTTAAATGAAATGATTAAGTAATCGGGATGACAAAACCGCTTGCAAAAATAACTATGTGCTCACTGCTAGTCAGAACTTGAGCATAAGAGAAATAAGAGGGATTTCTAGGTAAGGGTGAAGGAGGAAACTCTATTCCCCTCCCTTCTGAATACAAAAGAAACCAGTCAAGCTATTGATGTTTCAGGACTGTAATAGGACCCATGATGATTTGAAAGCTGTTTAGAGGGGAAAGCAGTGCGTGACCGCTAGATCGGCCAGAGCCGTCTTTTAAGGGTCTGTTCCTTCTGGCCGCTAGATCGGCCAGCCGTCCTCAAAAAGGTTAACTTTTAGGCAGAGGTAAAGGTGGATACATATCTAAATATAAACTTCCTCATAAATGGAAAATAACACGCGTCTCTTAATCTCAGATACGTTTTCTTCTTCCCTAAATGGCCCGCCATCGGTGAGGCATGGAACTCTCGCATAACATCATTACGCAGTGATTTTGGAATGAAAACTCTTAGTTCACCGAGCATGGTTGTATACTTTGCATAGTATAACAAGCCGTCTATAAGTTTAAATTCGCAGTACAAGTTTCCGCAGATTGACGCGTTAATCGAGCTATCTCATCAGAGTTTTGCAGAAATTTATAAATATTTCCCAACTCCGGATCATTCCTCTGTTCTTTCATCAACTGTTCCCTGGACGATAAAACCAACGAACTAATCACTACACAAGACACCTTTGCGTCATCATTGCTGTCGACTGGATTTCTAGATAATATATCTGCCAACACATTCTGCGTACCTGGGCGATGCTCCCATTCCACATTAAAATCTGCTAACTTAAGCATTCACCTTATCATTCTACTCTACAAATTCTTCCCGTTCGTTAATTTGGTGAGTGATGCGTGGTCGGTTATCACCTTCACCGGCAAAGATCCGAAATAAGTGCGATGTTTATTTAACGTCCATATGACCGCCGAACATTCACGTTCCGTCACAATGTAGTTCCTTTCCGCCTTACTCAGCATTCGCGAGGCAAACGCATTAGGCTTATTACCTTTAATCCGCTTCTCTTTGCGCACATCAAAACATATCAAGCTCGCTTAACTTGTCAACAACTACGTGTCGACCTCTCGATCTCTTCACTTTACTTTAATTTACTTGACTTCTCACTTCCTCTTACTTAGCTCTCTTGAACTCGCGAAAACCGAATTTATATAATATTCCTTATTTATATAAAACACGCCTGGCTCTCGATGAAGGTTGGTTGAAATAAATAATTTGATTTAAAGATAAAAAGAAGAGGTTAGTGATAAACCGTATAGATCCGTCACAAAATGGTTTATATGAATTTCAAGTTCTTCCTTTTTGTTTTCTAAATGCCTCTGCAATTTTTAATCGTACTATTCGTAAATTTTAAATTAACATAAATGTTCAAATTTTGCTTGTCACTATTTTGATGATATAGTTATTTTTTCAAATTCTTTAGAATAGCACTATGCTCATTTAAGAAACGTATTCAAAATTTGTGAGGATGAAAATATTAAACTAAAATTTTCAAAATGTGTTTTTGCAAAAAATATAATAAACTTTATAGGCTATTAATTAAAGAATGTTGCATTACACCAGATAATCAAAATATTGAAACTATTTAAAAATTATAGCCTCCTAAAAATGTTAATAAACTTCACAGTTTTCTTGGATCTGTAAGTGTTTTTAACAAATTAATTGATTTATATGCTAAAATTAGAGAGCCTTTATATCAACTCTTAAAGAAAGGTAAACAATGGAATTGGACTGCTGAATGTCAAACAGCCTTTGAATTGTTAAAAAATAAATCAGTAACTAAATCTGTATTACAATTATATGATCCTAAATACTCAAAACATGATAATTTTATTTACTCCTCAATATTACTGACCTCATATTAATTTAGGTATATTTCAAAATTTGTTAAACATCGTGATGTATGTCAGTTAATCACAAAGCAAAGGCAGAAAAGATTGGGCTTTTACAGACTGTGCCTCCCACAGATCAACATTTTGAGTGTATCTCTGTTGATACTGTTGGCGGAATTAATTATTATAATTCTACTAAAATATTTCTCCACTTAATAATACATCATGCAACTCGCTATGTTTGGGTTTTTCCTTCTAAAATTGAAACAACAGAAACCTATGCGAATTGTTTGAAACAACTTTTCCGTATGCAAATACCCATTAAATTCTTAACTGAGAGAAATGGTGCTTTTACTTCATATAGATTTAAACAATTTTTAAGAAATTATAATGTGAAACATTTATTAACTATTTCTCATCATTCTTAGACACATGGAAAATGTGAACGTGTTAATCAATCTATTGTAACTAAATTAAGATGTAAAGTAAATTCTTCTCCTACCAAAATGCCATAGACCAAATTTTGAACAAGTAATTCATGAATATGATTTAACACCTCATTCAGTCACAAAATTCCCTGCTGCATATTTTTTATTTGGCAATTTACCATATACACCTACATTAGCTCAAAATCAATTTTTCCCTCCAGTTGAAGAAGCCAGAAAATTAGCAAAAGAAAATACCATAAAATATCATGAGTAAAACAAAATTAAATATGATGCTCGTTTCATTGATTGTCCTTTTGAACCTAGTGACACTGTAATGTATGAGGAATTCAATTATCCAAATCTTAGAAAATTATCTCCAGTTTTTTCAGGCTTCGATGAAATAGTACAAAAACTCTTAGATGAAAAGTATGAAATAACCAATCTGAATGCTTTGGCTTAAAAACCTACTGAAATTGTTCACGTGTCAAAATTGAGAACTTATTTTCCTCCCGAAGAATAAAAATTAAATCATGTATGTGATAATCATATTAATGATCACTAAAAAAAATTAAAAAAACATATACTCACTCTTGCACAAACCGAAGCCATTGTCCTTTTGCTACCCTTAGGTGATCCACCTTCTTTCCACACTTAAGATATTCCCCCCCCCCTTTTTTTTAAATGTTGTTGTGAGAGAGAGAAATTATCACAATGAGAAATGCTTACAGGTCTTATAAATGTGCGAAACATGGAGTCCATCTTCCAATCTAGCTCAGAGTTTTCCTGTTTTCATCTCAGTATTCTGTTTCAGTTTGGAAGAAGTGTGTACTCTTGGATGGAAGCAGGGAAGAGTTACAATTAAACTCTCCTTCCTTTTAATAGTCTACCATTAAGATTATTAAGTTTACTTTTAGACAAAGAAGTCTACTATTTTTATTTTGAAACAAACTTAGATGTCTCTTTGTTGTTTGTTATTGATGACATTTTAATATTTTATACTACAATTATTTTTGAATCTTTTATTTTATGTTTTCATTCCATTTCAAGTGTTTATTGTTTTTATTTTTGATATTGTGTATTTTTATGATGCAACGTTTATTGTGGTGTATACATTATTACTTCAGCCACTCAAGAAAATGGGAACATTTTTGAACTTCGATACATTTTGAGCTTTGATACATCTTGATCTTTACTACATTTTGAATGTTATTTATGGGTACCCATATATTACAGTTATAACAGAGTATATTTGTTTTCATACTATTTAATTTCTGTGTTGGAGATTTCATGTTGGTACTGGTAGGAGTGAAGGAAAATTCAAATTTTTAAATTTAATATCTATGTAAAATACTTGTGTGTGTCAAGGGCCCTGTCGCACACACGCGTCTTATGGGGGGTGTAATGACTCCCTCAAGCCTTCTTTAAATAAACTCCTTTAAATTATATTCTAATTCTTATTACGAGACTAATATATTAATCTTAATCTAGTTGCTCGCGCGTATTTGCAACCAATCACGACTCCTATTAGAAAAACGTATTACGACCTTCATCTTCAGTATAAGAAGTTCAGAGCGCTGGGTACTCTCTTTCTTTTGTCTGTGTGTACTTCATGTAAATTGCACTACTGCTTCTTTCCGTCTGTCTGCTTTTGTATTTTTAAACAGCAGTTTTTGTGTGAACTGTTTGAATGTCTTGGTCAAGAAATAATAAAAGTTTACATATATCGTATCCTCCAAAATGCCACGACTACAACATAACATAACATTTAATAAGTAAGAAATATTCCAACCAGCCCAAGGCATTACATAGGCTACATCATCAGCGCACTGTAGCGCCATCTGTAATAATTTATAAAATGTGACAGTTGAGAGCTGCACCTTAACAAAAGCGGATGCACTAATAAACTAGGTTTAGCGTGGCAAAAGATTGATTTTTTATCTAACCAGTTCAGAATCCACACAACAATTCGACGAAATATTGGTCTTTCTCGCCACAGATATGGATAAAAAGTCTGAAAATAAAAATCATAGCAACACTACTGAAGAGAAATTGAATCGTCTAAAAGGTTCGATTAAAGGAACTTTAACTAGGTTAGAGACCCTTACCTCAGAAAAAACAGTGTCAAAACATACTAGTATCACTGAAATCGAAGTAAATCTAAAAAAAATTGATCAATTGCAGATCAATCTATATAAAATAGCTGAAGACTATTGTGAATTAGAAACTTCCGAAAATCTGGAGTGAGTGAGTAAATATTAACGTCCCACTATTCAGCTACACGAGGGCTTTCGGGGACGGTCGGCGTAATTTTGAACCATGGTCAAGTGACGCGGACGACACCTGAGCTGGCACCCTCCTCTCCTAACTACCACACCACACCAACGGGATCCGAAAATCTGGAAGCTATTCAGCTGGATATCGTAGATATAAATGAACGGATCGAAAAAACTGAGGTAGGTCTCAAACTTTTAATGTATTCTTTGAAAAATACTGTAAATGTAAACATTAATATAAATGACAATGTTAAACATAGTATCCGCTTACCTCAAGTTCCATTGCCTGAATAGCAGAATTTTTTAATTTTAAAAATCAATTTATTAATTTAATAAGAAATAATGATCAGTTGAATGATTCGCAAAAGCTATACTATCTTTGATCATCTCTGAAAGGAGAAGCAAAGCTCTTGGAATCACCTATAGCGATAGTTCCGATTCCCTCTTTAAAGCATTAGAAGATCGTTATGAAAACAAACGGCAGTTGATAGATTCTTATGTCCTTGAAATAATAAATTATGAGAAAATTTGCAGTGAATCAGCAAAAGAATTGCGCGCTTTAATGGATTGTATTAATAAAAACATTAGAGCACTTAAAGTTCTGAAATATAAACAGAATCATTTGTCAGATAAAATTTTGATTAATACAATTCTTCAAAAAATTAATAAATAATCGAGAAAACAATTCGAACTTTCGTTGAAAACAGCAGAAATTCCAACATTTGATTCTCTTATGAAATTTTTAGAAAAGAGAAATGCCGTGTTAGAAAATATTACTCGCATTTTAGGGCTAAAATTAACCTAAAAAATACTGTAGTGTCAGCTAAAGCCAAATCGCTCGTAGTTAATAGTAAAAAATTAATTTTTAAACCTCGTGTGCTATGTCGAAATTCTCATTCCCTTTATAAATATATCGCATTTTTCAAAATATGTAAGTGGAGTGCAGAAAGAAAATCGTAAGCAATAACAAACTTTGTACACTGCTGGCCACCCTAAATGCAACATCCTGAAGGATGCACGCAAATAACATGAAATTTACAACATGCATTAGCGGAGGTGAGATATGCAAATTATTAGAATTTCAGCACAGACACACATCACGCAACGCCTGTGGCGCCACCTCAAAGCGATATTTAAGGCTTAAAGATTTCGACGATTT
Organism: Trichonephila clavata; assembly: GCA_019973975.1. Lineage (NCBI taxonomy): Eukaryota > Metazoa > Arthropoda > Arachnida > Araneae > Nephilidae > Trichonephila > Trichonephila clavata. The sequence continues at coordinate 19,344 of BMAO01002067.1, forward strand.
CAAGTTCGGCAATTGTGTTTTTCTTCTGGTTTTTTCAAAAAACGATCAGTTATGTCTCGTAAAAAACACCGAATAGCTTTTGATCAAGTATCCGAGTTCGACAGAAGAAGGATAGTGGCCTGCCGAGATTGTGGATTATCTTTCAGGGAAATCGGTAGTGGTGGTGGACGAAACCAAACAACTGTAAATGCGGATATGTGAACGTTGGATGCAGGAGGGTATGACGGACCGACATCTACCGCAGTGCACCTCTTCACGTGAGGACAGGCAAATTGTGCGCATGGCAGTGACGGATCTCTCAGTCACATCACGAACCATAGCACAGCACATTGAGTCTGCAACGCATCATTCAGAGCCTGCGCGTACCATTCGACAGCAGAGTGGTCTGTCCGTAAGTCGTCCATTGCTTGGTGTACCCTTTACGCAGAACCACAGACTTCTCCGCCGCCAATGCTGCGATGAAAGAAGGATGTGGGCGGCAGAATGGAATGAAGTTATCTTTACTGACAAGTCACGCATTTGTCTGCAACACCACGATGATCGGATTCGAGTCTGGAGACACCGTGGAGAGAGGATGCAGAACAGTAGCGTTATACGCCGCCACACTGGTCCTGCAACGGGTATTACAGCATGGTGTGATATTTGATATCACTCTCGCATTCCTCTAGTACATATTGCGCACACCTTTAAACAGCCAGCACTACATCTCCGAGGTGTTGGAGCTAGTTGTCCTTCCTTACCTTCAGGGCTTGACCACAGCCATATTTCAACAGGATAATACGCAACCACACGTGGCACGCATTGCCCAAATGTTCTTCGTCAATCACTAGAGTGAATTGCGTGCCTGGCCGGCTCGCTCTCCGGATCTTTCGCCCATAGAAAACATGTGGTCCACGGTTGCTCAACGATTGACCCAGATTATACCCCCATCTGCCACACCAGATCAACTTTATGAACGTGTGGAAGCTGCTAGCTCTGCTGTACCCCGATAACACATCCAAAGTATCTTTGAATCAATGCCGAGGCATGTGGCAGCGATGATCTTCAACAATGGTGGCTACTCTGGCTCTGATTCTGGCATTAACCACACTTCACAGAAGTCTATAAATTTAATCATTTATACTTGGTAAACATGTTATCTACGAAATAAATTCTGTTGGGCTATATCTTGTCTTTCTTGGTGTTTTATTTACAGTGGGCCAGCAGTGTATAAAATGCCTCAGACGATATTCTGCTGTCTGCATGTTTAAATACAAATGTACAGTTAGTGGCTGTAAGGAATCACATAATTCACTGCTTCAGGAATCAAATCAGATTCGCACTGCAGTTAAAAATTGTTGTGTAGGGGAAGGGGAGAATGATACCAATTAGATATCTGCTGGAATTTTGAAGGTCAAACAGAAGTTTCTGTTTTGACATTTGGGAATAAATGTGTTTTATTATATACGGTGGTTTTCGTTAAAACTGCTGAGGGATGTAGAATTACGTTAAGGTATCCGACTACGTTGAAAATGCCATTTTCGGTCAAAAATCGCATTTCCTTTTTATTTTTCCATTTTAAAGTTCAAGCAATTAGCTTTCTAAATCTGTCTTTGTTTTGTCTGTGCGATAATTAGAAAAAAAGTTACAGATATTTAAAATATTTTTACAGCTGTCATTCGAAACCGGAAGTGGTGAAATCGAAACCGGAAGTTGTCTGTTTAACATGCTTTTTACCGATAATTTTTGCAGTTTCAACCCATTATAATTTTAAAAACTATTTCTGACAATTTTTTAAATTATTTAATTGATGGGCAACAATTTCGATCTTTTAATTCGAATCTTGCGATTGGCAACATTTGTTTCTTCTGACCTCACATGTTTTTGTTTTGATTTGTGCCTTACGAATTTTGATCCTAAATTTCTTCTAAAAACTTAACTTTTTTCGATTTAATTGTACAATTTTTGATCGTTGATGGTTTCTATACATTCTGCTTTTAAAAATTCAAGTTATAATGGTTCATAAAACTATAAAAATAACTTCTTGAAAATGCAACAGTGGACTGATAACAGTAGATTGGTAACAAAAACATTGGAAGTAGCAAATATTCAAACTTGTAATGAACAAAAACTGGATTCACTGAAGAATTTTTCACAGTGCAAAGAATGTTTTAATGGAACATTAAGAGGTTATGGAATATTTTATTTAAATATTTTGGGAAGTATGTTTTTCTCAATTTGTGTTTCTTCAATTGTTTTGAGAAGAATCTGTACCTGCATGAAGATTACTTGTTTGGACTGACTTCTAATGTGACTTTAAAATGCTCCAAATGTACTTTTATTGTCAATTTTTCAGCTACTAAAAAGCTTAAAAACCAAACTTTAATTAATTTGCAACTTATTTGTGGAATGTGAGTTATTGGAAGATGACATTTGTCTGCGAAAAAGTTACGTGCTAAGCTGAATATGTTATGCCGTATGGCAAAAAGAGCATATAAACTTTGTGAAAGAAATATCTTGGCTGCTGCTACATCAACGGCTAAAGATGTCATGAATGCTGCTGTGTTGGTTGTAAAAAGCATTACAAAATGTTCCAACACGTCAATTGGAGAATGTGGAATATCCGTTGACGACAGATACATGGACATTCTTCCCTAAAAGTTTCTATAGAAACTTTATCCATCGCCACTGGGAAACTTCCAGATTAGGAAATTATGTCTAAGTTTTGTAGAATTCTAAATGTCTAGTCGAACATGCGTGTTCCTGCATTCATCTGGTATTTACTTCAATCATGGAATCTGTTTGTGCGTACAAAATCTTTGTGTGATTTTATACCACGAGATCTTAAAACAATGTTGATTTCTATGGTGTGTGATGGTGATTCCCAAGGATACATTTTAGTTAAAGATCTATTTGATGTCAACAGTGTCATAAAATGAGTGCCTAATATACTTCTAAGAAAGTGTGAGTATTCGGCAAAGAAAACTTAGAAAAAGCCAGAAAAACCTCGGTGGGAAAAAAAAACTTTCCAGTGTTATGATTAATAAAATTCAAAACTATTATGGCAGTAACACCAATCACGTCAAAGCTCTGCTAAGTGCGGCATTTTTTCTCGGTGGCTCCATCAGAGAGATACCCATGTATGTGCACCATGCCCAAATGGAGCTGAGAGCTGGTGTGAGTATCAATGAAGAATAGCCACCGGAAAAAATATATATAAATAAAGGTGTAAGCCTTTCCATGAAACTTTTAAATATTTTTAAACCTGTGTATACAAAGTTGTTTGATAAGCAGTTATTATAAAATTGCCTCCACGGTGTGACACAAATGTAAACAAATCATTTAACGCGTTTTTTCGGCAAATTGTTCTGAAAGAAACTTTTATTGAGCTGAAAACATTTTCTTTGGGTACCCATATTGCTGTCATTATTTTTAACAAAGCTTTTATTTGTTTGTTTGAAAGCTTTTGGCATAAATGCAAATTATTATACACTGCGTGATGACAGATTTCTTGCCATCATTCGCACAGTGACTCGAAACAACATTCTTTGCCTTTTTAAAAATCAGCCAGAAAAAAAATATAGGGCCCAAAGAAAGTTAAAATTTAATAAAATAGCAAGGAGTGAAGGTGTTAAATATAAATCATTAGAGTTTTAGTAATATACTTGTGATATTTTGTTTTCAAATTACATTTATAAAGTTTAAATGCATTTTTCTCAAAACTCTTTTTTTGTAAATTTCTTGATATTTCAAATGTGATATCTAAAGAGCCAATAGAGATACTTGTATGAAATTTTACACAAATGTTATTAATAGTATTATCTAGAGGTTGGACTAGCAGCTAAGAAATTGAACAATTTTTAGTGATTTTATAGTTGGATTTCCTTATAAAAGTATCGAAAATTTGAATGAAATTCATAGGTTGTAGCTTCGATTAGCTATAACTTTTGATTAAAAGAAAATAATTTAAAACTTGTAGTACAACCTCTAGAAATGTGTTTGAAAAATGTGCTGCAGCAATTTTTTTTGTAAAATATAAATTATTTTTAAAAATAGAGCCTTTGAAAAAATTAAAAAAATTAATTAAAATTTTATTAAAATTTCATTAAAATTTTAAATTTTTGTAAATTTTAATGTATGTATATTATTTATAACTGTGTTTTTTATCATAGTGCAAAAAATGAAATTAAAAATGTAAATATTTTAGTGAATTTTAGAAAAATAAAAAAATAGGTCTCCGAACGTAGTCGGATACCTTAAGAGGTTTACTAGATAACGCGTCAAAATTATGTATTATGGGAGAAGATATAGCAAGGAAGTTGGGGGTTAAATTTAGGTCTGCAAATCAGTCAATAACAGTCATTTACATAATTACACAATCCGCAAAGTATTAAGCTAATATTGAAGTTTCAATTAGGGATTATACATTTTCCCGCAATGGTGCAATTTTCACTTTTACCTAATATTACCGATGCGATTCCTGTATAGAAATTAAATATAGCTGATTTGAATATTGCAGCTCAATTGAGCAAGCAGATTCTAATTTCCATATACCAGGTCAAATTGATATGTTGATATAGGAGGTGAGCTATTTTTTTGAAACTTCGAATCCGGAGCAACATTATTTGCAGAATAGAAACGTAATTTTACAAAATACACAATTTGGTTATTTAGTCACAGGTACCCTTCCTCAGTCACAAACACAAACAAATTGTAGTTTAATAAGTGAAGCGCTTAGATGCAATAGTAAATAAATTCTTTGAATTGGAATCACTTCCAGATGATTCTAAAGAAATTACTAAAAATGAAGATGAAATTTATTGTGAGGAACATTTTGTTAGAAATTATAAAAGAGATAAAACGTGAAGATTTATAGTTCAGTTACCCATAAAGAAAAATGCAGAAGCATTATTAGGATATTCAAAAGAGAATCCGGTCAAACGACTAAATGGTATTTGGGAAAAATTAAACAAAAATAAAACTATGGGAATTTTGTATAAATAATTTATGAATGAATATGAACTTTTAGGTCATATAGAGGAGATTAAAAATGAAGCTATGGATAAAACAAACTATTACATTCCTAATCATTCCGTATACAAACTAGAGAAGGCATCTTTTTACTCCTTTAAAAGTTACCTTTGATGCAAGTGCAAAAACAACAACTGGTTTTTCTCTAAACTCTATCCTACTAAGCGGAGGAATTGTTGAACAAGATCTCTTTTCCACAGTCAGTAGATTTAGAAAACACGAGTACGTGTTTAGTGCAGATATTTAAAAAAAATGTATTGGCAGATACTTGTTGATCCTAATCAAAGCGATTTACAACGAATTGTTTGGAAAACTAGTGCAGATGCTCCAGTCAATACTTATAAATTACCTACCGTAAACTACGGGGCAGTTTCGGCCCCATTTTTATCTACCAGGACTTTAAAGGCCTCAGCAGATGAAGAAAGAGCGGACTTTCCTGACACAGCAGATATTATTTCTAATGATATTTACAGGGCTGATGTTTTTTCTGGAGAGTCTACATTAAAGGGTGCTAAAAAACTACAAATCAAAGTATCTCATCTTTTTCCCTTGAGAGTTGGATTTGAACTGCACAAATGGGTATCAAATAATCCGGAACTATTGAAAGATTTATCTGCATCTTCCTATGTGTTTGATAAGGAATGTCAGGATGCTCCCGTTAAAATATTAGGGATGCTATATATATGTGATCCAAAGGTGGATTGTCTTACATACAAGGTAAATCTTAATGACAAAATCAACTTCTCTAAAAGAGATGCACTTTCAGAAATTGCAAGACTCCATTACCCCTTAGGCCTGATTAAACCCATTGTTACTAAGGCGAAGATATTTATACAAGGACTTCGGAAAATAAAATTAGATTGGAGTGAACAGTTACCACCAGATGCTATGGAAGAATGGAAGGACTTTTATCAAAAATTTTCCAAAGTAAATAACTTCAAATTTCTAAGGTATATTCTACTTCCTGGAACAGTACGGATTGAGGTGCATGGATTTTTCGATGCATCAGAACGTGCCTATGCTGCTGTTGTCTACATTAAACGCTTCAACGAATCTGGACATTCTAACTAGACTATTATGCAGGAAATCCAGAGTGTTAAAAACACTCATCATACCCAGGTTGGAACTGTCTGCAACTTTAATACTATCAAGATTAGTCAAAAAAGTTGTGCCCATTCTACAATTGCTTATTGATAACATTTGGTTGTGGACGGGCTCAACAGTCGCTTTAGCGTGGATTAAGAAGGAGCCTCATAAACTCAAAACATTTATCAGCAACAGGGTGGCGGAAATCCAAACGCTTTGAAAAGACTGTCATTGGAAACAAGTGAACTCCAAGAACAATCCTACCGACTTCATTTTTAGAGCAGTGATGGCGAACCTATGACCCGTGGGTCAGCCACTGACCCACGCAAACTTTTTAACTGACCCACGATTGCTAGGCAACCACTTGTTTGCTTACGCGGGTTTACTTAGATTTTCTAAGTTGTGTGTGGATTATTTCTATTCTATTTGTATTTTTCAAGCCCTGTATTGACACAAAATCAATTTAAAGGCTGTCTATAACGTTTAGTATGATCATTATAGTTCCAAAATTAGGGAAATGACATCAAATGTATATGAAGATATGTAGTATTTGAAATAAAGCAGAAGTGCTTGTACAAAATATCAAATAAAGTGTATAATTTTACTCACATTTGATTTGTTGAAAGTAATCGACTAACAATAGCAAATAATCAAAATAAAGCACTTTCTTTGGATGAAATGCACTTTTTTAAGGTTATGTTCAGATATGTTTGTAGAAAGAGACTTCCATAGCACTTGTATCGTCTCCTCAATAGATAAT
>BMAO01002068.1:0-19679 GCA_019973975.1 Trichonephila clavata
TTTTTTTAATTTTTTTTATAAAAAACATTATATTCTAGTGATGCTTTGTAAAAGTGTTACTCAAATCAGTTGTGTGAGTCAAGGGTACATTGTGTGATGGATCCAATGGAATCTCAATCTTTTCCCAATGAGGAAATGTTTTCATTGCAATCTAGCCCAACTTTATTGCCTTCTAATATTGAACCATTTGAATCACCACTTTTGTTTCAACTGCATTCTTCAAACGAACCATTTGAATCACCCCATGCTGAAGTGATCCAACCTTTGCCCAATGCTGAAGTGATCCAACCTTTTCCGAATCATCAACCCTCGACTTTCTTGAACAGTATTGAAATTCATCCAGCAGATCTCAAAACTGGTGATGAACCTGTCAGTGTACATTATATCTCACCTCATGACACCATTTCAACGATTCCAACTCAAAGATTAAGTCACTATGTGACTGTGACTGGAAATCAACACCGAAATTTGTTTTTTCTTGCTCTTCATTTCAAAAACCCAGTCATTATTCAAAAACATTTTGGATTTTCAAGCTGTACGCTACAAATGCCTAAAGAAACATGCCTTTTAGTGGATGTCAACTGTCCTACACTCAAACTGGACCTAGTGGAGCCTACCTTATTGTTTACGTTTCAAACTCGACAAGGAAGAAGTCCCACGGAATGCGAATTATTGCAAATGTTGTTTCCAAAGAACAGTTTAGTGGTGATGCAATGTTACGTTCGAACTTTATTTGTGGTCAGCCGTTGCAACCCTTTCCAATCCATGTGGACTCGAATTCGTAAAAATGGTGCTTTTCAAGGCCTGGTGAAAATGTATTACAGTTGTATTGCAAAAGCCTATCCTTTTACAGCACAAGTGGCCTCTACTTTGCGCTTATTCAAGCGAATCAAAACAATGAACATTGACAATTTTAATACTTGGTACCCATTGGCCCAACGTATGACAACTCCCTGCATGCTTGAACCTTTTAACCACGCACCTTCTATTGTTTTTGGACGGATTTTGTTTCAAATCCTGAAGCGTTCCTCGCAACATGTCCTTTCTCCTCAACATCTTCCACCCGAGTTTTACACGTGTCAAACCACCCTGAGTGATACGGATCCGGTGGGCATTGCTTGCCGTATTGTCAATTTCAGAGTGGAATATGTTTCGGTCATGATTTTGTCTAACACCAAAGAGTGGTTTTTGGATACCAACAACATGTCTTGCTGTTTTGTTCCCACGAACCGAAATGCCCTGTGCCGATTCTGGTTTCCGTTATTCAAAGACAAAGCTACCTGGGATAATTTTGGACTGGGATGGTATCTCTCCAATTTTGTGATCAATTGTATCCATTTGGTTTCTTTGATTGATTATGTGTCTGTTCAATCGTCAGAACCGTATCGCTATATTCGAAATGATCTGATACAAATTTATTACATTTTGAGAGGAGAGGTCAAATCAAGATGGTCCTAAAGACGCTAGTGGATGCCATCTTGCAATCTAAACGGGATCCTTACAATTTACTTCACGTTCAATTGGTGCAAACTTTGAAAAAGGATATTTCTCGCGATGTGACAGAGGCTTTTACCAAAAGTCAACCTTTAGTGGACCAGTATCCTGAATTGTACCGCAGCAGTTCTAGTTTTTTGGATTTTTTATTCAAGTTGTGTAATGTTCCTTCCCCTCCATCACCCTATTCTCAAGGAGAGGATTTGCAAAAGAGGTTGGCCTCCAAAGAAAGGGAATTGGTGAGTTTGCAAGAAACATTGAGGGAAAAGGGCTATTTTTATGACACAGAAAAAAGGGATTATGAGATGCAAATAAAGAGTTGGAGAGAAAAAGCCCTACAATATGAAGCAACTATTCAGAGTTTACAAGAAAGTATATCCCATTATGAGGTAGAAAACAACACTTTACGTGAAAAATTAACAAACTGTCAAGCAGAATTGAATGAATGTTTACATAGAGAAAATAACACATTGGATGGAGGAGGTTTATTTGTACATTCAAATAACTGCTTCCTTGAAGAATTTCCTCGTCCGACTGCGTTGGAGTTTTCCTCGTCAGAGGAGCCTACTCACCATGCTTTGGAATATCCTTCCCAAAACGAACGTGTTTTGGGGGAAATGGTTGAATGGAAACAGGAGTTGAGGTCCTTTTTGGAACAATTCAAAAAAGACATGTCTACCAATTTTACTTTAACCAAAGAACAAAATGAAATAAATTTCAAAAGTATTGGAAACTTTACATCCTGTTCCACCCTCAGAACCTTCAGAGCCTTCAGCAGAGCCCACAGTGTCTGTAGATGAGATTAGTACGAAGTTATTTGATACGTTTGAACAATTGTTGCATCGAAATTTGTCCAAAGACCATTTGAAACACATGTTGAAAACGTTTCAACTCGATGAACATTTTAATGGTCTCGAAATCAATATACGGAGTGTCCCTCAATTAGGAAAGACGTCACGTCAAAAAGTTTTGACCCATGTGAATCATACAAAATACAAAGTGAAAGAGGTGATTGAATCTTTTTTTCAAAAATTATCCACCTTGTTTGGAAGTGATTTACCCTCCTTATATTTGATGGAACGTTTAGATTTCTTGGAAGAAAAATATTTGGCCAAAAACACTCAACTGGCCGAGGAGCCTTCCAAACTAAAAGAGTTTGTCAGACAGTATTTTCCTGAAATTGCTTTTTCAGAAAATTGGCAAGAGTTATTCAGTAATGAGGTGAAATCTTTCACAGAAAGGATTACTTCGTTTCAAGAATCTTTAAAAACTGTTGCAACTCGTTGGAATTTTCATTATATTCCGGGCTTGGAACATGGTTGGTTTGAGACCATGGAGAAAAAGCTTCAATATTCACAAGCTTTGGAAAAACAGTTGATGGACACCAATATGAAATTAAATTCCATTTATGAAAAAATGTTAAGCAATCTAGACTATAATACTAAAATGACAGCTTTGCAAAATCCCACCACCCTAGACCAACAATTCTTTGATTGGGTGAGGAATGGTGTGCAACAGTTGAGAAATGATTTGGACGCGGCTCGGACACAATTGGTACAAGCCATTGAATCTCCTTCCAACTACGAAGTCACTGAAGTGGTTGAAAATTTACCGGCCATCTGTGGTATTGACACTGATTCAGAATTAAAGCAAGAAAGAGACCATTTGAAGGTAGAAAGAGACCAGTTGAAGGAAGAAAATGATCATTTAAAGACGGAAAGAAACCAATTGAAGGATGAAAAGGGCCAATTGATGATTGAAAATGGCCTATTGAAGGAAAATAGGGATATATTCTGGAGAGAAACTGAAATATTGAGGAACGAAAAGGATGTATTAAAGGTTGAAAGAGATCAATGTTTAAAAGGAAGTGATCGATTAAAGAAAAAAACAAACCAATTAAAGGTAGAAGGGGATGAATAGAAACAGCGTTGTACGGAGCTAGAGCATGAATTGAAGCAAGAAAAATTCAGATTGGTTGAACAGTGCAATGTATTTCAGAAAGAATTGGAGGTAGTTCAAAAAGAGTGCAAAAAGTTGGTAGATACTTTCAAGATTGAAACGTTCGTGATGGATGTACAGAAAAAGTATGGACTTGCAGAGGACATTTACAAAAATATTATAGAGTTTTTAAATCACTTTAACATGACACTGGCCACTCATCATTGGCCCCAGGAAATAATCTCCAAATTCAAACAATTGGAATGTTTGAAAGGAAAATACGAGACATTACTTGTGAATCATGATGAAATGCAAAATAAATATGAAAAAGATCTGGAAAGGATTGTCGAAACCAACACTACACAACAAAATCACATGAAACAACAGTTACAGGAACGTGAAGCTGAGTTGCAGGATTGTAGGGACAAATTGTTGGAACCGAAAAGGGAAACTCTAGTAGAGGGAGGCTCTTGTACACCCATAAAAAATAAAAAGTTTAAGCGTACATCGATTGCCAATACAGAAGACAATGATGAAGATTGGAAAACGAAATATTTTGAATTGGAAAAACAATTATCTCAGTCAAACATGATGTATCCCTAGTGCAAATGAAATGCCTTTTTATGGCATTTTTTCAATTGTATTTCAAATTAATGTACAGTCGGTCGAATAAATAGTTGAGCACCGCGACCCTTTCAAAAAATGATTGAAAATGGAAAACGACCTTTTTTGAAAGGATTCTCGGCTCTTTTTGTATGTCCCCTACGTTGTGTTTAAGGTCCAACGGCTCTTTTTGTCGAATCCCCTTTTCACCTCCCCTCCCGTTGTGTTTTAGGTCCAATGGCTCTTTTTGAATACATCCTATCCCTTTTTCCCCTACCCCGCGTTGAGAGTCTCCCTCCCACGGCTCTTTTTCACTATCCTGTTTCAAGACGAAATCCACCTTAGAATGGCTCTTTTTGTATGAATTTTGTCCCCTTTTCATCTACTTTTTACCCTCATGTTGCGTTTTATGCTCAAATCAAAGTATCCCCTCAAAGTGTCCCTGGTTTCACTTCAATATCCATATCGAAAATTTTTCAAATTCCTCCGAAAAATATTTTTGATGGGCGCGAGAAAATTTTTCAGCCCATCCCAGACGAATGATTTAAAACGGGGGGTGATCCACAAATGAAATGGAGACATGTCAGGGGGCGATCCACAAATGAAATGGAGATGCTTCAAGCTTGGTGTGTCTTGAAAGCAGCGACCCATGAAATGTAGACAATGCAACGTTGGTATGTCGAGAAAACCAGGAGAATCATTCCAGAGAATCATTCCATTGCCATCTCACGATATAAAGCCTTCCAATCTTGGCGTGTCAAGGAAACACGGAGGTCTCAACTTGCAGCCAATAGGCGAGTCCGATTTTTTGTGTCAAGTTTTTAAAAAGATGCATTCCAATCTTGGTGGCTAATGTGGCCCGAAAAAAGGGGGACCCAGTCGACATGTGACTCGGTCCCCCAATTTTCGGATTTTTGAAGATTTTGGCTAAAAACATTTACCGGTAAGACTTACAGAATCTGCGAATTTCCAACATTACGCCAAATCCTGAAAGTTTTAACGAAAAACATTTAGCATTTACCTGTTGCCATAAAAATTCTTTTTCCGTCAAAACTGCCAGATCTGGAATATTCAATACAAACCCAAACCTGACAATTTTAACCAAAAATAAAATTTCTAAACTCTTGACTGCATTCAGAAGCACTCTGATTTCTGGCTGCTAGCTGCTCGCCTTTTATATATTCTAGTGGTGTCACGTGAAACGATTCCTATTGGTTGACGCTTTTCAACCTTGAAACTAATCTTTTAACGTAATTTTGTGCATCTTTTTAGTACAAGTTTTAAAAGAAATGTACTCCCACATTGGCACATTCATTGACCCGAAAAAAGGGAGACCGAGTCGACTCTTGTGACGATTCGGTCCCCCGTTTTTCGGTTCAATATTTACAGTTCAGTACAATATTTACAGTTTAGTACAATATTTATTTACAGTTTAGTACAATATGTATTTACAGTTTAGTACAATATGTATTTACAGTTTAGTACAATATGTATTTACAGTTCAGTATAATATTTTACAGTTCCGTCCAATTTTTTACAATTCCATCTAATATTTACAGTTCCATCCATTTTTTTTTACAATTCAGTCCATTTTTTTTAAAGTTCAGTCCATTTTTTTAGAAATCCGTTCAATTTTTTACACTTTAGTCTATTTTTTTTACAGTTCCATTCATTTTTTTACAGTTCCGTCCTCACTCTGCCAAATCTGCAATCTGCCTATTGTATTCAGCCTGCAGCTTATTGAAATGCTGCAGGTATCTGGCAAAACGATAAGACTTCATCATGGTGCACTCTGAAATGTCAAAGAATTCGTGCACCTCATTGTGCAGGTGATCTAGTAGAGTACGGTCATTGAGGTCCTTGAACTTTGGCAACGTTTCCAAGTTTATCGTAAACAGCCCCAGCTGTTCAAAAATTGTACGTTGGTCGGTTCCCTTGACCACGATGAGGCCTCGATTTCCTTGCGTCAGGTGACAAAATTTACCCCTGACGCAAAAGGACAGGTACTCCAATGGCACAGATCCAGGGATGTGACTCTTCAGACAGAGGCGCTCGTTAATAAAACGGTTGGCCCGGTAGTCTTTCGAGGTGGTGATTAGGTTGGAATGATCCACCGTGATGCTAATTACTTCTGGGTCTTTTCCATCCTCTGGAATGCTGGCGATTGACAACTCGACGGGCACAGGCTTGCCTCCACGGTGAAACACATTGGCATGGGCGAAGAAGGCTAGATGAAACATGTTGCTTTCAGAGAACTCTGAGAGAGAATGTCTCTGGCTGCTGATGGCTCGCCTTTTATACTCTTGTGGGTCACGTGAATCGATTCCTATTGGCTGATACTCTCCAACATTGAAACAATATCCATATCATGAGGCATCTATATATTGGATTACTGATCCAACATTGAAACACTATCCATATTATGAGATATCTATTGTCTTATTGATTCAACATTGTGATAACCTCGCAAAAAATACAAGCATCACTAGGCATTTTTTTACTGATTCTATCCAACAGGACCACGCAAAAACTACACTCGCCATCAGATCACCAACTTTCGATTTAATCTATCCATCCTTGGTAGAAATCTTGTGGCCACTTTTTAGTACAAGTTTTTAAAACAGATGCTCTCTAACGTTGGCATCTTCCTTACCCCAAAAAAAGGAGACCGAGTCAACTCTTGTGTCGACTCGGTCCCCCTTTATTTGAGCCCATGAGCAATTTCTTTTACACTACCAAAGCTGAAACTTTGGAGCTACATTCCGCCTGCAGCTTGTTGAACCACTGCAGGTATTTTGCAAATTGAAACGATTTCAGCATGGTGCAATGAGACACGTCCCCTTCTTCGTGGAGGTCATCATGCATGGGGTTGGGAAAGGTTCCATCACAAAGGGTGTTGAATTTGGGCAGCATCTCCAGAGCCATGGTGGAGAGTCCCAACTCTTTGAATGTTTTTTGCTGCTTTGGGCTTTTGACTACGATGAGGTCTTTTCTTCCTTGGGACAGCTGGTCAAACATGCCCCTCACGCAATAGCGCAACCGTTGCGCCTGCACACTCTTGGGCAGCGGGCGCACCAGACGAAGACTGGCGTTTTTGCAGGCATTGGAACGCATGTCTTTGGGCGTGGAGGTCAGGTCCTCGTGGTTCACCGTAATGCAGAGCACTTCGGGATCACTGCCATCCCTGGGAATGGTGGCAATCGATAGCTTGATGGGCACTGGTTTGCCCAGGTGGTGCAACACGCTGGCATGGGCAAAATAGGCGGGTTGATTCGACATGTTGCTGAGAGAGAATGATTCTGCTGGCTAGAGGCTGGCGTTATATATGCTCGAGGAGTGTGACGTCAACTGGCATTCCATGGGCCAAGGCTTTTTGATGCGAGCGCTCCACGTGTTTTTCCAAAGCCCGTTTCCAAGGTTGGGGCATCAGCAGACGCCAAAGGAGGTGTTCATCTCGATGCATTTCCCAATCATCCAACCACGTTAATAATGTCACGTACACATCCACCAAACGCGTGCATTGCGTGAGATTCAACGCGTACGCCTCCTTATTGTGGGGTTGATACGCCTCCCAAACTCGGCGAGACGGGGGACGACCCAATTGAAAAAATCTCAACTCGACTCCTGGATTCCACGTCAAATCCAAATGACTCGTAAACACGACCACTGTTTTTCCAAACGACCGAGGAACGTGCACACCAAAATTGGGTTCAAAATGGATGGTGTAAGGATAGTCTTGCTCGAAATATGTGACTCGATCAGGCCACCGACCCAGATTTCCAAAAACAATTGTAGTGCGAGAACGACACTGGTCCAATAAAATTTGTACCGAAACCATTTTTTCTTACATCCTCTTGTGTAATGTGTCAAGAGTGGTATTTTTTTGGACAAAAAAATCAGACTTGTTTCCATAAATTTTTTTTTTATTTACAAAAATATTTACAAAAAAAATGTACAAAACAAACATTATTTACAAATATTACATACACAACTGCCAAGATTTATTTGCAACACAAATTTAGAGGTTCTGTCACTTTAAACCCAACAGTGTGTCTTTTCATAGGGTTCATTCTGGGCATTGTCAAATCCAGGGGTGCTTCCGGCTGTTCCATGTCCAACCCCTCTTCAAAATGGTCCAAAAACGATATAATGTCATTATTTGGATCAAAGAGGGAAGGCACCGTATGAATCAGCTGTGGTTCTTGTGCATGGGCTGGTGGTGCTTCCATCACTTGTTCAGGCACCAAGCAGTCTCCAAATACGTTTGACATTAAATGGTCAAACGAAGTCTCCACAGGTGGATCTGAAAACTGGATCTGCTGAGGTGGTTGAGCATTAGGTGGATCTGGAAATTTGATCTCCTGAGGTGGTTCTAGAAATTGGACAGGTGGATCTGGAAATTAAGTTTAATGAGGTGGTTGAGCAACAGGTGGATCTGGAAAATGGATCTGCACAGGTGGTTGAGGCACAGATGGATCTGGAAAATGAATCTGCACAGGTGGTTGAGACACAGGTGGATCTGGAAAATGGATCTGCTGAGATGGTTGAGACACAGGTGAATCTGACAAACGAATCTTTTGAGGTGGAATGGACACGGGTTGAGGAGCAGCCAAGGCAGGTCTGGCAATCATCCCAGGGGGTCGCACGACCGGTGTAACGAGTGTTTTATGGGATTTTTTTGGAATCCTAAAATGTTTCTTGGAGGGAGGATACACCTCTTCCTCCAAAGGTCGCTTGCTCGTCTCACCATGAGCCGGGGTCGGAGGAGGCAGTTTGTAGGCTTTTTGGTCATATCGCTTCACCTTTCGGAAATCCCCCAGGTTGAATCCGCTCTGAACGAGTTGAGGAAGAATGGTTTCGGGAATAATGTCCACCCCAAATACGGTCTTTTGCACTGTGAGTAAAATGTAATGAGTTCCTGCCGGGATGGGATACGCCGTATGGGCCTCCAACATTTTGCAATGATAGAGCATTTGGTCAAATGGCTCAAAACTCCTCCTATACAAATTGAGTTTGTGATGCTTTAAACTGGAGGAGGGCAGTTCGTACATTAGCATGGGCACATGGGTTGTTTGGATCAAATGAATCTCTCCCGGTTTCACGGTACGAAATCCAAAGGTAAAGTTAGTTTTTACGATAAACATGTTTTGGTGCATGAATCCCATCCGTTTGTCCGTATTCTTCAGCGGTCGATCGGGATTTCTCATTAAGCCTTGCGACACCTTATCCCACGTCATCTCATCGGGTTCAAAGGGATTTTGGATCCTCGCCGCCAACACGGCCCGCTTGAAATTGTCTATATACGATCATCTGCAATGCCAACTATCGTTACAAAACATGACAAACACACGTTTCGTGGCCATCTCCTGATACAGGATGAATGCTTTGACCAGGCCCTGTCGAGCTGCATATTCCAACGTCTCGGTTTTCTCAGGTAAGGTCACTGGCACCACGGTGGTGGATAGGTTCTCTGGGAAGGCATCGATTGCGTCCATGCTGCTGGCGAGTCGAGAGGCGACTGATTTGAAGCGTCCCAACGAGCTCTCCTTTTATACGTTTCAGACAGGATGTGGGCGGAGCTTTCGGGAGCCAATCTTGCTCACGAATGAAAAATGGGATTGATGGGTTGATGCAGAATGGCGCACATGCCTTGCACGGCTACCCAACGATGACAATGTATTTCGTTACAAAAGGGACATTCCCCCCTGTTTCGTTCATTGGCATTTAACAGCATCACAGGGATCCTTTTGAACGGACTGGCTGAGCTCCAACTCGCTTGAATTTCTTTAAATTTGTGCTTGGATTGTTGATCCGTCACACAAATGGTACCGACATTGAGGTAATGTAAATATTTAAATAGTTCGTTGGGACATTGCCGACCCAAGGCATACGAGACGACACCGTTGGTGAGCGTGAATCCCTGGTCTAGGAGACACAACACGGCCAAACCTGGGCTGTGGAAAAACACTTGAGCCGACACTTGAGACGTGGGAATCAATCGATGGGCATACGGGGGTCGCCTGGGTCTAAAATCAGGTCTACGATAGGGTGGTCTGAAATCGGGTCTGCGATACAACCTAGGATCTCGGGGCCCATTCTCATTTCGTCGAGGAGAAGATCGAGAATCTCAATGAATGATGGAAGCTACCTTTCTCACAGGTGAGTCTGCCCGTCGCTTTGGTGAATTTGACCTTTGCCTTGGAGAATCCATCTTTCGCTTTGAGGTATCCATCTTTTTTACAGGTGAATCTGCCCTTTGCTTTGGTGAATCCATCTTTCGCTTTGGTGTAGATATCTTGTGCACGGGAAAAGTTACATTCGGCACATGGGAATCTATCTTGTGCACTGGTGTAGATATCTTGTGCACGGGAAAATTTACATTCGGCACATGGGAATCTATCTAGTGCACAGGTGAAGAAACAATGGGTTCAGGTGCAACAGGTGATTCCACGGAATCAGAGGATTCTTGAAATTCCATTCGTTGTCGAGACTCAATGGATTGTTCAGGTACCATAGGTGGTTCAGGTAAAGATTCATAAATCATGGAATCCTCTTGAAATGGCTCATGGGATGGAGAAGCCACTGGAGTCGGTGGTAAAGATGAAATGGGTGCTGGTAAACTGAACATGTCAATCAAATCATCATACTCTGGAGAAGAATCCATTGTGCATGATTGAGTAGGATGAGACGAGCGGAGTATTTAAACTGTTCTCTCAAAAAATATCAAAGGCTTAAATAATTTTTTTTTATTTTTTTTTTTTACCGTTGGTAAGTTTTCGAATAAGGTTGGAAAACCTTTTGAACAAGGGATCTCCAAACATGATCTAAAGTAGAATGATTTCGAGAGAACGTTGGCAGGTCGTGGTAACCTTGGTACTCTTTTCCATCGCCATGGGTTAATCATTCTGAGCTTTCGTTGGCTCTGTATCATTCTTTTCAATATTTTATCTACGACCAATGTACTTTGCAATTTATTTTTCAATGTATTCATTTCTGTGTTTATCTCGTGTTCTTTGGCTTTCCACTCATCTCTTTCAGTTTTCCACTCGTTTTCTTTGGTTTCCCATATTTTATTTTCAACTAATGTATTTTCCAATTTAAATTTTAATATTATTTCAGCGTTCAACTCATTTTCTTTTGTTTTCAACACGTCCTTTTCCTCTTTCAACAAGTCTCTTTCCTCTTTAAATATGTCTCTTTCCTCTTTAAATATGTCTCTTTCCCTTTGAATAAGGTCGCATTTCGCATTCATCTCACTGAGTTTGGACCTTAACAAGACTTTTTGGTCCATGGCCCACTCTTGCTTTATCTTTTTAATTTCATTCATCATGTTTTGTTGTTTGCGGGACCATACATACATTTCGTCTCGGATCCGTTGAAACAAACATTCACCCCCCTGGTTTCCCTCCTTTAAATACAATTTTGTGTTACCGTAGAGCGTCACGTACAGAGGAGTCTCTTTCTCCGTCACCTGGTATTGGAAAGGAAACACGCAATTTAAAAATTTCCATCCCGTCACGTGAATCGGTACATTCCATTTCAACTGACCGTACCCGTCTGGTAAACATTTGGTCACCTTGTCCCAACTGGCCACATTTTTATTTCCAAGTTGTTCCAACAGTAATCTTTCTATTCCTCCTGGAAAAAGCGTAAAGAGAAAGGCAATACTATGCGCGTGCAAGGGTCGATTCATGTGGAAATGGGACCATTGTTCCGGATTCATTAATTTTTCGGGAATTTTACCCCCGTCACACGACGATTTGGGTTGGCTCACGTACACAATGGTCCGAACCAAATGAAAGGCACTCTGAATCTTGACACATTTCTTGGCTCGACCAGCAGAGGGAAATTCATAACGAACTTTACCCTTCCAAATCTCTTCAAACGCACTTTCTTTCTCACACGCTAAAATCATGTGTCGATGCTGTATTTTACTCCTCTCTGTCTCTGATCCATCCCAGAGACACCAAAAGGGTAAAATGACAAATTGATTCCAAATCATTTCCATTTCCTTACAAAACGTATCAAAAATGTTGTGTTTGATCATAATGTGAAACCATACCCAATCTCCTTTCAAGTAGCGCTGAATAATCCCCCACACATCTTTGCCCAAGCCATTGTCAAATTTTATTCCCTCTTCCCATAGGTCGGGTTTCTCAAAGATTGAATCATAAAAATTGTCCCTCAATCTGGGACGACCGTACATTTCACGAGGTATCGGTTGAAAGTACCTACACCCACATACTTCTTGCACCCTTTCCTCTTCTTCCGTCTCCTCCTCATCGTCCGAGAATACCCAGACATCTTTGGCTTCCTTTGCAAAAGGTTCCAAGCAGGACACGACGTGATGAATGTGGTCGGGATGATTCTTTTGCCCATATGCCAAATGTCGACGCCCAAAACAAAACACGCATTGCTTGCGAAAATCCAGACCACGGTTTTCGGAGGCATGGTGATGATAAAATTGATCTATGGTCATCCCCTCGCGACATTTGGGACAAGACACGTGATCCTGTAAATTCTTTTTGAAATGTCGGTAAAAGGATGTACGTGTAGTTGTGCTTTTGCGTGCCATAAAAATTTTTTGGAGCAACCACTAAATCATCCACACTCTATAAACTTTATCTTGCATCAACTTTTAAACTATATCTTGCACGAAACAAAATTTTTTTTTTTTTTAGTGATTTACTTGTATCTCAACATTTTTACATTTTGAACTTTACTTGTCCCTGAAAGATTTTTAAATTCCAATTTTCTTTTTTTACTCCATATTTTCATTTTTGTTGGGTTCTCCAATTTCTCTCCTATTGGGGTTTTTTCGCTTACCCAGTAACTCTTGGACATTTGATTGGGTCAGTCCGACGTCGATGAGTGTTGCTATTGCGTCTCTGATTTAAAATCTATGAAATTGGAGGGGAACATTTATCTGTCAAACCTATGAAATTGGAGGGGCACATTTATCAGACCCAATATGTGAATTGAGGGGGGAATTTATCAGACCCAACCTAGAAATTGGAGGGGCACATTTATCTGTCAAATCTATGAAATTGGAGGGGCACATTTATCTGTCAAACCTATGAAATTGGAGAGGGAAGTTTATTTATCAAACCTATAAATTGGAGGGGGAAATTTATCCATCCAATCTATGAAATGGGAGGGGGGAGTTTATCCATCCAATCTATGAATTTGGAGGGGGAAATTTATCCATCCAATCTATGAATTTGGAGGGGGATATTTATCCATCCAATCTATGAATTTGGAGGGGGAATTTATCCATCCAATCTATGAATTTGGAGGGGCAAATTTATCCATCCAATCTATGAAATTGGAGGGGGGAGTTTATCTGTCAAACTTATGAAATTTGAGGGGGAAATTTATCCATCCAATCTATGAAATTGGAGGGGGGAGTTTATCTCTCAAACCTATGAAATTGGAGGGGCACCTTTATCCCAACATACCTAGAAAGGGGAGGGACCCCCTCTCTGTGTTAAAGGATAGGAATCTCCTCGATTTGTAAAACCTATGAAAAGAGCGCTATTCTTTAGACAATAACCCATATTCTTTTCAAAATACACTCTTTATTTAAGAAAATTCCTTATATTCCAACTTTTATCCAGTTTCAAGAGTGTAACGCAAGATTGTAACGAAAAGAGCAGGTTATGATCCAAGAAGTTAACGTTATCTTTAGTATAGTAATAAGTATGTAGGGTAGGTAAGCTTTTTCTTTATTACTGGAAAATGCTTGCTTTTTCTGGTTAATGGAGATGCGAGTATGTGTGACGAGAATGCTTCTTGTTTCTTGCAGGGGGTGAACATAAAAAATCATTTCAACGGCAACAGGAAATTTTCACATCAAACCTTCCAACGTTGGTGAGAGGAGGGATGTTTCCATGTTTTCCTAAACCCCTTTGAGTTTCCTTTTTAGAGTTTCCCTCTTGGAGTTTCTCCGTTTCAGCGACCCTTGGAAGGAGACGTGGGGCCTCAGAAATGTCCCCCGTTGGATGGGATTCATTGGATAGAACTCCCATGGAGAGGCTTTCCTTCCATGATTCGTTCTTTCTACCCCCTTTAAACTGTTTCTTCAACATTCTTACTACACCGTTCCATTTTATTTGCCCTCGAGTTTTTTTACCTGAAAAGCACTCCAAATGACCCTTTACAGGCCTCTTTACCTGTTTGAAACATTCTTACAACACTGTTCTATTTTGTTTCCCATCTCGAGTTTTTTTACCTAAAAAGCACTCTACTTGACCCTTTACAGGCCTTTTTACCTGTTTGAAACAGGCCCAAAAAACAGGCCCAAATCCGTAACTAGCAGTAATAGAAGGAACCTTTTGTTTCCTAGTTCATGATGTATGTAATAATAAGGTGAGTGAAAGGATGAAAATGAAAAGAAGAAACGAATCAAAAATAAAAATATTTTAATGAAATGCAGGTAAAATAAATAAAATGCAGGTAAAATAAATAAAATACAGGGGAAATAAATAAAACACAGGTGAAATGAATAAAACATAAAAAGTCATTTCAATGCCAGATAGACAAATGATTCTTTCAACAGTTCCATATCAAACCTTCCAACGTTGGTGAGAGGAGGGGCTCAAAAAATGGGAAGGACGTGCTGAGCACATTCTTTCCAATTTTTTTGGGTTTGACATTCAAAGTTCAAACAGTCTGCCTACACAGGGGGCAGGTGGGACTCTGGGTCCGCTCCAAGCATGCTTTGTGAAACGTGTGTCAACATTCGGTCGTGTGGGGAAAATGCATGGGCTCCAGGCAAATGGGACATTTTTCAGGCACGCCAAACACGGGATCTGGAAAGGGAGCACTGTACAAAAGTTGCAGAGCCGTATGACCCAGCGTCACCCATTGTTCCAAATCCTGCGAGCCCCCATAAGACCAGACCACGGTCGCCATTCGGTACAGATAAGGTTTCATGCATTCTGTCCAGATGCCTCGAATGTAGGCGCCGTGACCCCTTTCGGCCATCATGTGGAGCACAAGGTCCTCGGATTTGAAAGGTTCGATGGCGAAGAGAAAGGGGAGAGAGCGCAATTTTCCAGATTCCCCCGAAGGACAGAGAACGTTGCAGAAGGCATCGAGGTCGTGGAAATGTTGTCGAAAGGCCTGCACCGTCAACACCTCTGGAATGGGTAAAGCATTCAGACGATTCCGGAATTCTTTTAAAAAGGTAGCAAAGTACCCGAAATCGGGGGACGAATACTTGACCAGGCAGTGTGCAAACGCTAAATCGTCTCGCATTCTGAGGAATGAATGAGCTCTCTCGCCTCGAGTACCTCGATTTATAGCAGGGAGAAGGCTTCTGATTGGTCGATGAAACTGATATGGAATTTCAAGGATGGTATGATTTAAAAAGGATTCATGAGTAACACTTTCAATTCAACCATGGCTTGAAAAGTGACTTACGCTAAAAAAATTATTTTTTCGTAAGTATTACTTTCAACCTTGGCAGGAAAAGAGACTTGTCTTGCTAGCAAAGGTATTATTTTGAGAGAGGGTAGCGTCATTTTTTGCAAGTGTTCCATTCAATAGGTTCCAACCTTGGCATATTTATTAATCCAAAAAAATGGGAGAATGATTGCTGGTCCCGAGCTATGCTCCTTTCCAGCAATCATTCTCCCATTTTTCTGGGGTTCAACACAATGTCTATCTCTAGAGGTCGGGTGCTCTCAATGGATTGGGTGCCCTGCAGAGAGGACAGGTGTTTTGCACGTTCAAGTGTTGCAACAAGCAACGTATGTGGAACAGGTGTCCACAATGTGTCCTTTCTGGCCAGTGCATGGGACTGAGGCAAATTGAACACGATTCTGGCACTTGAAACACGCTCTCGGGCCATTTTAATCCATAACACCCATCCAACACTGCTTGAGTCAAGACGGTCAGGCGGTCAGGTGTTGGGGACCGTGTCTTCTCCACGCCTTGTAGGCCAAACGATACAGTTTCGGTTTAGCCAAACTAGTCCAAAGGGCTTGTAGAAAGGCCCCTTTTCCTTTGGCAGCCTCCTCCTCCAAGTAATCGCTGTGCAGGTGGGCCGGTTCTGCAGATAAAACACATTCAAAGGTGGGTAGGTCACGGGGCTCGTAATCGGGCAACACCTTTTGCAGCAGTTCAGCAACGGTCACATCGTAACTTGTGTGGCACATTGTATGACGTGGGCTTCAAGCCCTGTCGAATCATACATTTCTTGTCTAGCTAGAGTTTTTCTCTTGGAGTGCTGCGTGTATTACAATTGTCATTTTACTTTTCAGTTGTAATGTTCTTCTGACCGTCCTATGGGGGATCGGCCTACACCATGAGTAGTTTTGTCATCTACTCGTGCACTGAAACCATTTAATGGGTCACAATCTCTTATCGGCTCCATAGGAGTCGAGTTATTTTCGATTAAAACTGTGTTCTTTTCCAGGCTCTCGAGATCCTCCTATGGGGGTATACTCATGAGTTGTACATGATTCGACAGGGCGTGAAGCCCACGTCATACAATGTGCAACACAAGTTTATAGGTGCCATAGAAGCCCCGCAATGTGCCTCTGAATTTATTTTTTTTCACTCATTGCAGACCCTCCTATGCGGGGTAAGGCAAAAGCGTGTAGAGTGTTGCCATCTACTGGCTCGTCTCTTTCATTTGACATGTTGCAAAAGCTTATCGGCTCCATAGAAGCCGAGATAGGTTCAAGACAATGTTACACCTGTTTTTTAATCCTAGAGAGCCTCCTATGGGGGGTAGGGTCTTGTAACGGGTATCATTCGAAAGAACTTGTCATTCCAAACAGATGGATAGATTACTCGACTACCTTAGGGGCGTTGGGGCTGAGCAAGGTCAATTTTTAGTGTCGATACGTTTTGGAGCCTAGGATCCAAACCCGGTACCCAATGTCCATATCCATAGCATCACACGATAGGTCATTTTATGTTCTATCCAACAACGTAAACAGTTTGGAAATCGGACCTTTAGATGAGGAGAAAATCTAAAATAGGTCATAGGGCCTTTTTAAGCATAGTTCTTCAACCAGGGGGTCTAGGTCCAAACTGATGGATGTTTTGTAAAACTACAAACGATTCTGAATCTTTTGAGGGGTCACACGTCTATAAAAGCCCCATAGGAGCCGAGATATCGCCATTTCCGGTTCACCAGGGGGGTCCCCATGACCCCCCAGGGAAAAGTTTGGATCTGATCCGACCGTAATTTACCGAGATAGAAGGTTTGTACCTGATTCCATAGCATTATAATGCGAAAAAATCACATTAAGCCTATGGGCTGCCTTTTCTGTAACCCTAGAGACCCTCCTATGGGGGGTAGGGTTTTGTAAGGGGTATTATTTGAAAGGGCTTGTCATTCCAAACAGATGGATAGGTTAGATCCCTACCTTATGACCCCAAGGTTCCGAGCTAGGCCCTTCTTAGGGTCGATACGTTTTGGAGCCTAGGATCGAAACCCAGTATCCAATGTCCATATCCATAGCATCAAACGATAGGTCATTTTATAGTCTATCCAACAACGTAAACAGTTTGGAAATCGGACCTTTAGATGAAGAGAAAATCTAAAACAGGCCAAATGATCTTTTTTTAGCCTAGACCCTCAACCAGGGGGTCTAGGTCTAAACCAAAAATGTTATTGTACACTACAAATGATTCTGAATCGTTTGAGGGGTCACACGTCTATAAAGGCCCCATAGAAGCCGAGATATCGCGATTTCCGGTTCACCAGGGGGGTCCCCATGACCCCCATGGAAAGAGTTTGGACTCGATCCCATTGTAATTTACCGAGATAGAAGGTTCGAGCCCGATTCCATGGAACCAGTGGATTCCATACACTGAAAAAAATTACAAGTTCTTTAACATTAAGTCTATGGCGCGTGACGTCACTTGAATCTGATTGGTCCAAAAACTTTTAATTTTTTGAAATCGCCTTTATAAGCCAAGTGCAAGCTCGAAATCTCGCAGTCTTCATTTGACTGCCGAAGAGGATGGATGCTCCTGCTGCCTGCCTGCTGAAGCCGAAGACTGAAGCCGGATTGAAGCCGAAGACTGAAGAAGGTGACCTTGACAATTGCTTGTTAAGGGGAGATGCTTTTTTTTTAATTCTAGGGTTTAAAGGCTCGACGACTTGCGAGGTAAGCTCATTCTCTTCTCTGCTCTGGAAACCTAACGGTGCGAACGAAGGAGCATAGAGTTTTTAGTAAAGCTTATTCTCTGCTCTGGATACCTAACGGTGCCAACGAAGGAGCATTGAGTGTTTAGTAAAGCTTATTCTCCTCTCTGCTCTGGAAAGCTAACGGTGCCAACGAAGGAGCATTGAGTTTGAGTTTTTATCCTTTCATGGGCTTCTTTTTCTCCTTGCCTGAAAGAGTGACCCACTTTTGCCAATTCTTACGGGAGTAAGAAAGCTACCCAGAAGCTATTCCGGGACGAACGCTGCACTAGGGCGCTGATGGCATAGTTCCAGAGTCCTTTATGGATCCATACTTGGTTGTATGAGCCCCTATAACGTGCAACAAGTAGGCTAACAGAATACGAATCTAATTATTTGGTGGCTGGGTGTGTGTCTCGGAAAGATATTGGCATAACTGGTGATTACTCTGACGAAGGCTCCGAGGATTTGAAAGGTCGTGATGACCAAGCCCATTGCTTTTGCATTGGGCATGCTGCCTTTAGATGGTGAGTCACACTCAAAGTGGCAGTCGAACCCGACTGAACCCCGTGCTTTAGGGCACGTCGAGAGAGTGTGTGAAGATTATTTAAATAAATGTTTTGATTATTTGTCAGGCACACTCAAAGTGGCAGTCGAACCCGACTGAATCCCGTGCTTTAGGGCACGTCGAGAGAGTGTGTGAAGATTATTTAAATAAATGTTTTGATTATTTGTCAGTCACACTCAAAGTGGCAGTCGAACCCGACTGAATCCCGTGCTTTAGGGCACGTCGAGAGAGTGTGTGAAGAATATTCAAGTCACACTTCAGTCGAATCCCGTGTTTTAAGGCATGTGGAGAGAGTGTGTGAAGAATACTAAACCTGATGGCAGTGGCAGCATGTTCCAGCTTGGATTTTTTTGCATTTTTTATGAGTGAACCGCGTAAACAAATTCAGGATTCTGCTGTGAAATGCCCCCACGACGTGGCATGCAGGTGCTGAATCTTTCAGCTATGCCCGGCTCCTGTTACTTCCTTTCGGGGAAGAGGGCTCGGTTCATGGCCTCCTGGTATTTGTGGTGCTTTGCCGAGACAACCGTTGGCGACTCGGAAAAAGCACTCGATAGGGCTTGCTCTGCTTTTATTTTGCTGCTCTATCCTTAAACATTCTATATGCACTTTTGCAAACAGAGACAGAGGAGAGAATCATTCCCTTTTTAAGTGTATATATGTGTTTCTTTTCAGGTGCTGGATGCAAGAAATAAAATTTTTTTATTGTGTATGGTCCAACTATTGGGTAATGACTAACGGTCTGGAGTTTTGGGTGGTTTCCTCCAGATGTAACGTGCATACGCGCTAGAATTTTCGTAAAAGTCCTCCCGCCCGAGGCATCTTACACAGTCGTGTCAAATAAAATGGTGTGTACAAATGGTTTCAAACAA
Source organism: Trichonephila clavata (assembly GCA_019973975.1). NCBI lineage: Eukaryota > Metazoa > Arthropoda > Arachnida > Araneae > Nephilidae > Trichonephila > Trichonephila clavata. The sequence continues at coordinate 19,622 of BMAO01002068.1, forward strand.
AACAAAATGATGTGTACAAATGGTACTATGGTTTCAAACAAAATGGTGTTTCAAACAA